>OX465423.1:25369969-25393088 GCA_950005045.1 Agrotis exclamationis
GAAGATCAATCGGGAGCAGCCCCGCAAGAACCAGCGCCGAGTTCAGGGAGACCGTGCGGTAAGCCTTGCACATTTTTTGTGCAAACCCTCGCTGAACGACACCGAGCTGTCTCTGCACGCCGATTTTCTCAACTGCTGGCGCCCATATACTCGCCGCATATAGGATTATGGGCTCGACGGTCGCCACGTAAATTGTACGAATCACCTCTGGGTGAAGACCCCAGCTTGCCTTGGCCGCCCTTGCAAGCTGTTTGTATACATTTACGGCTTTTTGGCAGACACTTGCTATATGCTTTTTAAAAGTAAGCTTGTCATCAAGCGTTACCCCTAAAATCTTCATGTGGCTAGACATGGCTATGTCGATCCCACCCATGCCCAGGCGTGGGGTGTCGAATTTAAGCTTGCGTGTTATGACCATGGCGTTGGTTTTGTGAGGTGCAAATTTGAGCTTATTTTCGACACCCCAGGCCCGGACGAGTTCGAGAGCGGCATTGGCATGTCTCTCCACATGTTGTGCCGTTTGACCGTCGAACACCATTACCACGTCATCAGCGAACGCCTGGACGTAATGTCCTCCAGCCAGGAGAGTGTTCAACAGGGGGTCCAAAAGTATGTTCCATAGGGTGGGTCCAGCTATGGATCCTTGAACACACCCTTTGTTGGTCGCCTTAGTGAAGGTTTCGCCGTTGTATCTCACTGTTACCTTCCTCTCATCCAGGTAACTGTCGAAAACCTTCCTTAGGTTTAGCGGGCATTTCAACTTTGCCAGTTGGACTCTTATTGCTGGCCACCATGCACTGTCGAAGGCGCCCTCTATATCTAACGACACGACGGTTACGATTTTCTTCTCGTCCAGTTTTGTTTTAACGTGTTGCATCAGTTTATAGAGGGCGTCTTCGCAGCTTTTTTGGGGCATGAATCCAAACTGGTTTGGGTTGAGCTTCGGCAGTAGGTGATACTTCAATCTGGCGACCAACATTTTTTCGAAGATTTTACCCATCACTGGTAATAGTCCTATGGGGCGATAGGACTTAGGAGATGCATACGAATCCTTCCCCGGTTTCCTCAACACAATGACCGCAGCCTCCTTCCAGACGACTGGAAAGTAGTGAAGCTGCAGGCACTTGTTGAGTACTTCCAGGAAAAGTTGTGGGTCCGTTCGTATGGCGTGGCTGCAGATGTCTGCGGTGAAACCGTCGGCACCAGGCGCTTTCTTGGGATTTAAGGAATCTAGTGCGGTGAGCAATTCCGTCATTGCGAACGGAGGGTCATTTTCTGCCTCTGATGGCTGGAGGTTCACCTCATTTGCTCGATTCCTTATTTCCCGGTGCGCCTGATTGTCATTCTCCCTCAGATCTTCGGGGTAGAATGTCTTGGCCAACAGCTCCACCGAGCCCTCCGCATCAAGTGTGATACCATTCTCCTCCAGTGGTATGTCTTCCACTCTCCTGGCTGTCCTACCTATTACGCGGTATATCCCCTCCCATAAGTTTTCCTTATCCTGTTTTTTGCAGAACTCCTTCCAACTTTCGATCTGAGCCTCCTTGGCCTTGGATTCGTATTCGTCTCTAGCTTGAGTATAAGCGTCTATTACACTTTGCTTGCGTATCGGTGCGGCGTTCTTGATTCTGCGTTTCCTAGTGGTGACTAGTCGCTTCATCTGTGCGAGTTCCTCTGACCACCAAGGAAGGGTAAGTGTCTCGGTGTTCTTTTTTGTTGGAATGGCTAGATTGCTGGATTCGGTGATAGCAAGTTGGAATTTATTTATATAGTTTTCTAATTGTTTTACATCATGAATATTTGAAATTTTATTGGACTTTAACTCGTGTACTATTTTTAATTCGTTTAATTTTTCTTGAAATTTTTTCCAGTCGGCTTTTTTCGTGTTATAAATTCTAGTAGTTCTTTTGACACTTACCCCTGTGGATTTTTTCAGCCTGATGTTGAAGCTGATGGCATTGTGATCGGCACATGTGAGGTTTTCAGCGACTTTCCAGTCCTCCACTAGGTCCAGCATATCAAGAGTGCAGGCCGTCACGTCAACGAAGCTGGTGTAACGCTTTCCGCCACGAATAGTATCGAAAGTTGGAATGTCTCCCTCGTTCAAAGTATGCAATCCGAGCTCGTGGAGCGTACTCGCCATATCTTCTCCTCTATTATCAATCACCGGACTCCCCCACCAGGTGCTGGTTAGGTTAGGTTAGGTTAGGTTAGGTTAGGTTAGGTTAGGTTAGGTTAGGTTAGGTTAGGTTAGGTTAGGTTAGGTTAGGTTAGGTTAGGTTAGGTTAGGTTAGGTTAGGTTAGGTTAGGTTAGGTTAGGTTAGGTTAGGTTAGGTTAGGTTAGGTTAGGTTAGGTTAGGTTAGGTTAGGTTAGGTTAGGTTAGGTTAGGTTAGGTTAGGTTAGGTTAGGTTAGGTTAGGTTAGGTTAGGTTAGGTTAGGTTAGGTTAGGTTAGGTTAGGTTAGGTTAGGTTAGGTTAGGTTAGGTTAGGTTAGGTTAGGTTAGGTTAGGTTAGGTTAGGTTAGGTTAGGTTAGGTTAGGTTAGGTTAGGTTAGGTTAGGTTAGGTTAGGTTAGGTTAGGTTAGGTTAGGTTAGGTTAGGTTAGGTTAGGTTAGGTTAGGTTAGGTTAGGTTAGGTTAGGTTAGGTTAGGTTAGGTTAGGTTAGGTTAGGTTAGGTTAGGTTAGGTTAGGTTAGGTTAGGTTAGGTTAGGTTAGGTTAGGTTAGGTTAGGTTAGGTTAGGTTAGGTTAGGTTAGGTTAGGTTAGGTTAGGTTAGGTTAGGTTAGGTTAGGTTAGGTTAGGTTAGGTTAGGTTAGGTTAGGTTAGGTTAGGTTAGGTTAGGTTAGGTTAGGTTAGGTTAGGTTAGGTTAGGTTAGGTTAGGTTAGGTTAGGTTAGGTTAGGTTAGGTTAGGTTAGGTTAGGTTAGGTTAGGTTAGGTTAGGTTAGGTTAGGTTAGGTTAGGTTAGGTTAGGTTAGGTTAGGTTAGGTTAGGTTAGGTTAGGTTAGGTTAGGTTAGGTTAGGTTAGGTTAGGTTAGGTTAGGTTAGGTTAGGTTAGGTTAGGTTAGGTTAGGTTAGGTTAGGTTAGGTTAGGTTAGGTTAGGTTAGGTTAGGTTAGGTTAGGTTAGGTTAGGTTAGGTTAGGTTAGGTTAGGTTAGGTTAGGTTAGGTTAGGTTAGGTTAGGTTAGGTTAGGTTAGGTTAGGTTAGGTTAGGTTAGGTTAGGTTAGGTTAGGTTAGGTTAGGTTAGGTTAGGTTAGGTTAGGTTAGGTTAGGTTAGGTTAGGTTAGGTTAGGTTAGGTTAGGTTAGGTTAGGTTAGGTTAGGTTAGGTTAGGTTAGGTTAGGTTAGGTTAGGTTAGGTTAGGTTAGGTTAGGTTAGGTTAGGTTAGGTTAGGTTAGGTTAGGTTAGGTTAGGTTAGGTTAGGTTAGGTTAGGTTAGGTTAGGTTAGGTTAGGTTAGGTTAGGTTAGGTTAGGTTAGGTTAGGTTAGGTTAGGTTAGGTTAGGTTAGGTTAGGTTAGGTTAGGTTAGGTTAGGTTAGGTTAGGTTAGGTTAGGTTAGGTTAGGTTAGGTTAGGTTAGGTTAGGTTAGGTTAGGTTAGGTTAGGTTAGGTTAGGTTAGGTTAGGTTAGGTTAGGTTAGGTTAGGTTAGGTTAGGTTAGGTTAGGTTAGGTTAGGTTAGGTTAGGTTAGGTTAGGTTAGGTTAGGTTAGGTTAGGTTAGGTTAGGTTAGGTTAGGTTAGGTTAGGTTAGGTTTTTTTTTTTTTTTTTTTTTTTTTTTATATCAACTGCTCCCCGCTTTGTGGCAGGACCTTTTTTATCTTTTGTCTTTTTTGCCATTTCTCTTTTTGGCCATTTTTCTTTTTTGGTCATATTTTCTTTTCATATTTCTTTTTTTTTTTTTCTTTCTTTTAGTCTTACAATATTTACTTATCTCTAATACAGTTTTTCTTATAGTTTTTATCATTTACATTTATTTGATACTTATTTTGATATATTACAATGTTGCTTATTTCTATTTATTCTTTACATCTTAGGTTTTTACATTTCGTATTCCTTATTTCATACTTATAATCTAATTTTAGTACATATCTTTTTGTATTAACTGTATTGGGATTTTACATATAATTCGCATAGATTCAGACATTTTGGTTCCTGCTCTTATGTTGTGTCCGTCTTATTCCTTTTTATTACCATTGATGTTACTTTTTTAGCAAATTCTATAAATTTGTTTCTTTCTTTTTTGTTACTAATTATTGCGCCCAGGTTATCTTTATTTAATTTTGTGTCGAGTGTTTGCTGCAGAGTGTACCTATCGACGCCGTGCAACGGGCAGTCCAGCACGATGTGGAAAATGTCCTCGCTCTCTGCCGGATCGCAAACGCATGACGGGCTGTCCTTGCATTTGAACCTATACAGGTATGCAGAGAACCCGCCATGCCCGGTCAGGATCTGCGAGGTCAGTCGGTCGACTACCATTTTCCGCACCGTGCTGTACGCCTCCACCCCGCTAGGGAAGAAGGTCTTGGTGACCCCCGCTGTGGGTTCGGATCTATACCTGCAGTCCCAGGCCTCGATCGTTAAAGCCCGTATATGGCGTTTAACAAACGAGATGGGACTGCAGTCATAGTCCGACTTAGTTTTCAACTTGAGGGCCGCTTCCTTCGCCAGCTGATCCGCTCTCTCGTTCCCCATCACACCGACGTGGGCCCTGATCCAGTATAATGAGACGAGTTGGTAGTTGTCTCTGAGGAACTGCAGGTTACCCTGAATCGCCTTTGTGATCGGGTTCGATGAGTCTGGATCAACTATCGACTGTAAAGCGGACCTCGAGTCACTAAGTACTGCGGTTTCCCTATAGCCATTGCCAATAATAATTTCGGTCGCTTGGAGGATAGCATACAACTCGGCTTGGAAGACCGTACAGAATGGTTCGAGCTTGAACTTCCGGGTACTTGTCTCTGTCGACCCTTCCCAGCAGGTTAGGGCGGCTCCGACTTTCCCCTCCAGTTTGCTCCCATCCGTGTAGATTCTTACCAAGCCTTCTGCCAGATTGCTATCCTCTTCCGCGTTGTCCAAACAAGTAAATTTTGAATTTAGGATTTTGCTGGGGTGGGTGCCGTTTATAACGGATGCGCGCTGTTCAACCTTTCTGCCGCCCAGTATTGCCTGGGGTTTCCCTCGCTTGGCTTCATAAAGCTGGGATGCTTCTTGGATCCGAAGATCCAGCGGAAGCAGCCCCGACAATACTAAAGCGGCATTGAGGGAGACCGTTCTGTTGCTTTTTATAATTTTCTGCGCGAATCCGCGTTGCACGACGTCGAGAGCTTTCCTGGAGACTATTTTTGAGGCCTGACTGGCCCAAACGCTAGCCGCATACAAGATTATGGGCTCTATGACGGCTATGTAAATGGTCTTAATAATTTCTGGGTTTAGTCCCCAGGTAGCTCTTGCTGCTCTGCTTATGCCTTTATATATGTTGATGGCTTTCTTAGTTATATAGGAAATGTGCTGGTTAAAAGTTAGCTTGTTATCAAAGATAACCCCTAATATTTTAATTTCCTCTACCATCTTAATGTCCACTCCCCCCATGCACAGCCTGGGCGTGTCGAATTTTAGCTTCCTCGTCAGGGTCATGGCCAAGGATTTGTGCGGTGCGAAGTTTAGCTTGTTCGACACACCCCAGCCGTGCACGAGGGCGAGGGCGGCATTAGCCTTGCGCTCGACCTCCAGGCCCGTGTTGCCGTCAATTATAAGTACTATGTCATCTGCGAAGGCTTGACAGTGAATGCCAGCGGCGGTGAGTTCGTCGAGCAGGGGGTCTAGAATAAGGTTCCAGAACATGGGTCCGCCAATGGAACCTTGGACGCAACCCTTGTTTGTCCCCTTTCTGAATTCCTCCCCCGCATACCTCACCGTCGCTGTTCTATCGCTAAGATAGCTGCTGACAAGCCTCCGCAGATTGACAGGGCACTTCTTAGCTTTTAGTTGGCAGATGATTTTGGGCCACCATGCATTGTCGAAGGCTCCCTCTATGTCCAGGGATATCAGGGTAGTAATCCGCTTAGCAGCGAGGTTACCCCTGATATGCTGGACCATGTCGTAGAGGGAGTCCTCTGTGCTACGCTGTGGCACAAAACCATACTGCCTCGGGTTTAGTTTAGGCAACACGTGCCACCTGATGCGCCTAATCAGCATTTTTTCAAGAATTTTCCCCAAAATCGCGAGGAGCCCGATTGGTCTATATGACTTGGGGAGGGTATAGTCATCCTTACCTGGTTTCCGGAGCATGATGACAGTTGCGGCTTTCCAGGGTTTGGGGAAGTGGGAGAGCTCTAAGCATTTATTGTAGATCGCCAGGGCTAATTCCTTATCCGCAGATATAACGGCTGCGCATATATCGGCGGTAAGGCCATCTCCACCCGGAGCCTTCTTGGGGTTGAACGAGCCCGCGGCGTGGAGAAGCTCAGCTTCCGTAAAGGGGGGGTCGCTAAACTCATTTTCGCGCCCCCTATTTGCTTCCGCTGCCTCCCTCCTCACCCTTGCATGTGACTCGTTCTCCCCCAAGGCGGTATCCTCCGGGTAGAAGGTCTCCGCCATGATGCGCACCGAGTCCTTAGGGCTGGTGGTGATGCCGTCCCTGGCGATCGGGAGGTCTTCGTAAGAGGTCTGAGACCTTCCTATGACCCTATAGATGCCCTCCCACATGGTTTCCCTCTCCTGTTTGCCGCAAAACTCCTTCCAACTTTTGACTCTGGCGTCATCCATCGCTCTCTCATATTCCTTTCGTGCTTTTTCATATTGCTCGGCAACCCATGCTCGCCGGTTTGGCGCTGCCCATTTTATTTTCTTCTTTAATCTGTTTTTCTCCTTTTTAAGCTTCTCTAACTCCTCGGACCACCACGGCAATTTAATTTTAATGTTGCTTTTCTTGAGTTTAATGTGTGTATCGCAAACATTAGTGATTATTTTTATGTACTTCCCAATTAATTTTTCTACTTTGTCTACGTTCTCAATTACTTTTACGTTATCAACATTTACATTTTCCTTATTAAATTCTTCTATTAATTTTCCCTTAAATTTTCCCCATTCTACATTTTTAGTATTGTATTTCCTGGTGGTCCTACTGTTTATTTTAGTTGTTTCTATCTTTCCTGTTTTTAAAATAAACGTAATTGCGTTGTGGTCCGAGGATGTTACGCTGCGATCTACCCTCCAGTTTTCTACTGCGGCGAGCATGTCTACCGAGCAAAATGTCACATCCACTCTACTAGTATACTCCCTTCCAGAGCGCCAGACTTCAAAAGTTGGAACGTCTCCGGTGTTCAGGATGTGGAGGTCCAGCTCGTTTACTACCCCGACTATCTCCTCACCCCTGTCGTTTGTCTTCCTGCTGCCCCACCACTCGCTCCAGGCGTTTACGTCCCCTCCGATCAATAACTTTGAGCATTTTAGGCTCCCTATGATCTCCCTCAGGCGACGCATGAAGGGCCCCAGGTCACAGTCGGGCTCGAAGTAAAGGGAGATCAGTCCGATCGTCCAGTCAGCAGTTTCCAGCTTTGCAACCGCAAAGTTGGTGTTGGTGAGGTTGGGAAGTTGATGTAGTTTAATGTCGTTGTTGAAGACCGCAATTGCGGCCTTGTTAACCTTCCCAACCTCCTGTGCTGCTTGGACGATCCTGACCCCCGCTGGCCCCGACATAATGCCCTGGTTCCCCACATACGGCTCCTGAAGGAGAGCAAAGAGTGCCCTCCTTTTCACAGCCTCTACAATAAGCTCGGCGGTTGCGTTCTTCTTTCTTTGTAGATTTGCCTGGAGCGCAAGGTGTTTGTGGGTGCGGTTTTGTGCCTGCGAGGTGCCCTTAGCAATACGCCACTTTCTCCCTTGCTAATCTGTCCCATTTCCTGCGGATGGGGCACACCTCACTAAAGGTGTTGTGTCCCAAGTCCAACAATTTTGCCCGTTTGCAATTTAAGCAGCAGGGAGTGCTTGGTTTTTCGGGGCAGTCGGCTCCCTTGTGGTTGCTTCCCCCGCAATGGCTGCAGCTGTCCAGCTGCTCCTTACAGGCCTGCTTGCTATGGCCGTAGCCCAAGCAGCGGGAGCACTGGACTAGTGGGGACTGATCTTCTACACTGGATTGACCCCAGTGCAGTTGAAGGGTCCCCCTTTCTGTCAGCTGCTGCCATATCGGCGGGGGGCACCTGGCAACCACATGGGCGACGTGGGGATTTCTCGTCCTTCTTTCAAAAAGAATCTCTATTTGCCCCTTTGTTACTTCGTCTTTAGCCATTCTCTTTATTGCTTCCTCGACCTGCTGCTTCTTTTCTTCCCCTCTGACGTACTTTACTAGGACTAGGGGATTTTTGTTAATCGCCCTTTCTATTTTTAGCGATTCGTCCTTCTGAAGTCGCTTGTGTAGCTTCTCGACTTCACTTTTATTGCCGCAACCAATGATCACTTTTTGATCCCTTGCTTTCCTGATCTTCTGGACAGGGATCCACTCATCCTCCTCGACCGACGTCTTCCTGACGACCTCCAATAAATCGTCGCTCGTCAGTTTCTCGTCACTCGAGGAGATGATCAGGGAGTGTAGTGTCCTTGGTTGCGGCAATTTCCTTTCGCTCCCAGCTATCTCTGCGTACGTTCTTCGTTCGCACGCGGCCCTTTCCTTTGCCATTTCTGTTACTTCTTTCTTGGTTTCCTGCTGTAGCTCCTCGCATCTCTTGCTTGCTTGGTTCGTTTCCACCAGCAGCCTTTCGATCTCAGCGAGCCTTTTCGCAGTCTCCCTCTCGAAGTTTGTGTTCGCTACAGCAGGTTTTTGGAATGTTCTGTTTCTTTCCTCTTTCTCTTCCTCTATTTTCTCTGCCGCTTCTAATCTTTTCACTAACTCCTTTACCATTACGACTAAGTCGTCCGTTTCCCTCTGTATGTTTAATTTGTTATCCTTTGTCACCGATCTCACTGGTCCTTTTGCCTCCATTTGTTTGTAGATCCTTTCGCGTGCTTTAATCGCCTTTTCTTCGATATCTTTCGCCATTAAGGAAGGTATAATGTTCTCCATTTTTAGTTCGGGCTTTGGGACAGTAGCGGTGGCGTTTGCGTTTAATGTTTTTGGTTGAGGGGGGGATTGGTACACCATCGTAAGCTCTTTAACATTAGACCTATTTTTCGGGCTCCTTGAAGTCATCTTGTGCTTGTGTTAAAAATGACAAGACAACGATTTGGTATGTATGGACGGACAATAATAAATTAACACAAATAAAATTGTAAAAGTTGTATAATGGACACCACGATTAAATTAACACGAAATAAAAATTTGTAAAAGTTGTATATAGGGGACTACACGTAATAAATTAACACGAAATTTAAAAATTTATAATTTAAAAAATTCAAAAAATTAAAATTAAATTTAAAAACCTGTAAAAATTGTATAGGGGGGGACTACACGTAATAAATTAACACGAAAATTAAAATTTAAAATAAAAGAAAATTTAAAAATTTAAAATTCAAATTAAAGTTAAAAGCCTGTATAAGTTGTAAAACGGTGGACTACACAATATAATTTAACACACAAAAAATATTAAAATTATTAAAATAAATAAAATAAAACCTACCCTATTGACTGGAAAATTTTTGTGAATTTAAAATGGAATTTATAAATTAATTAAAATGAAAAATGTCGAAATAGGTAGGTATAAGCAGTTTGTGTTTCGTGTTTTATCCTGTGCAGTTTAGGTGTTTCTGAGAAATGTGTTATTCGTGTTGCGTTTGTGGTGTGAGTTTTGTGTTGTCTGTATATAAAGACCCTGGGAGCAGTTTCAGTTTCTTGACCTAACCGCTTCAGATCAAATAATCACAATAAAACAAATAAAATAATATGACGAAGTAAAATAATTTAAATTTAAATAAAAATTTAAATTAGGTACTTAAACTAGGCCTGTCCTCAAAAGAGGTACAGGGTGTCGGTATAAAAATAAAATAAAATAATAAGTTAAAATAATTTTAAAATTTAAATAAAAATTTAAATTAGGTACTTAAAAACTAGGCCTGTCCTCAAAAGAGGTACAGGGTGTCGATACAGGCACGAGACAAATAAAATAAAAAATAGATTAAAATAATTTTAAAATTTAAATAAAAATTTAAATTACGTACTTAAAGCTAGGCCTGTCCTCAAAAGAGGTGCAGGGTGTCAATACTTATATCAGTCTTATTCTAGTTTCCTGGCTTCAATAGAAGCTCAGGATGTCCTATAAACAATAATTTAACAATAGATTAAGATCAATTAATAATAATTGATATTGTCAATATTAACAGATTAATGTAATTGAGCTAAAATCTTAACCTATAATCTTTTTTCCCCGTCAAAATTGGCCCAGTAGTTACGGAGATAGCGATTTCGCCCTTTGGGGGTGGGGGTGGGGGGTGAGCCTGTTAGAAGCGGCTATCGGATCAGGTTGTTGTTATGATCAAACGTATAGACACAAAGATATATGGATAGTCGCCTCTCAACAGGAGGTGGGGGGGGGTAAGTGTTAAAATAGGGGTGGGTTTTTTAAGTGGGGATGGGTAGGGAATTAAATTTGGAGAAGGTTTGCCGAACAAACTACGTTGACCAAATGAATTTTATGTGGTTAAATTTAGAATTTAGAATTCCAGAGGATTTTGGGGTAGGTCGTAGGGGGTTGAAACTTTGGGGATGGGTCGGGAAGGGTCGGGTTTGTGCCAGCGGGGGGGGTGGGTCAGGGAGGGGGGGGCCAAAATTTCGTCCTTTTTCGTCTAGGACGCACCGTTTCCGAGATACGAGGGGTTTTCTGAATTTCCTTATCGGTTTTCTGATCTATTTTTACAACGCTTTGCCGCTGAGGGTTTATTCCCGACCAGCTTTGTTTTAATGTCCTGTCTGTCCAGTCTGTCCTTTTTTGTCAGACTAAATTTTATTTAAAACAGAGAAAACAGCCCCAAAAGGCGCGCCCTATCAGAAGAAGGGGGCGGGACCGGTTTCCTCCCAGGAAATCTCAGAAGAATAAGGGCTGCAGTTGGCCAACTTTCAGTTGGTTTGTTTAAATGTTCCAGGTGAGCTGTTGGTCCCGGAAAAAATCGTGTTGTATAGGACACGACCCAACTTAACCGTCGGCCTCCTTAAATGTTACAAAAGGGGTTGGCAACCCCAAAATTTTCTGAAATATCCGAAAAAATCTCACCGGGGGTGGTTTTTGGGGGTGGGTATGGGTAGGTCCACCCTATGATCGCTTCTCCCCAAGAGAACCAATCCGGCGTTATTTTTGCGATATCTCGCTCCCTTTTCGAGTTATAGGGTGTGCAAACTTAGTTGGGAATGGTCGCCTGGTCCCTATTCACATAAACAATTAACTTAAGGATATAATAATAAAATTTAAAAATCTTTTAAAAACAATTTAGGGTAGGGGATGAACCTCCCTGTCTACTGCCGCCGGCCAATTGGTGGTGAGGGAAAAGATAAACTCGTGACGAATTTCTAAAAATAGGGGTGTCTGACCAATTTCTGCAAATGGCCTCTAGGTTAAAAAGCAGCCCCCGGAAAAATATCCCCGGGAAGAAACTTTTCTTCCTTAAGGTCACAGAAGTTTTTTGAGACCACTTGCGACCCCAAATTCGGGGGTTGATTTTTTCCCTCCACACAAAGCTGTGTTCTAAGGCCTGCTACAACTTATTTGTGCGGTTCGCCCTATATGACGACCCAATTTCGTTAGGGCGGCGCTCGGAAGCCTAGTCACTTAACCTAAGAATCTTATAGCTATTTTATAGAGGGCAACCAGGGCTTTCCCGTGGTATCACTACAATAATTTTAAGATTATATTTACATATAATTTTAAAAGTTTGAAAAATTTTTGTTTATTTTTTAAGGTGCAAAATTGTATTTGTCTTTCAAAAATAGGCTAAGTTTCCGAAATAATTTAATATAAAAAAAATGTCACGGGATAGCCCCGGTTTATATCCTTTGTTAGCCCGAAATCCAGTTCGTTTAGTTATAGATATATTAATAAAGTCGATTTTATTTAGCTTTATATGTACGCGGCAATCGCCACGCCGGTCCCGAAAACTAAATAAAACCGAGCGCACAAATGAAAAAATTTTTTCAAAATTACTAATATATACCCGAAACTGTGGGAAATCTAATATTGATTTTTAAAATATATGTTATCGATCTGGATTTCGAGTTAATTATCCTTAAAACTATGACTAGAATCATTAATTTACAGGACCTTATATCTCGGCTTCCCGATGTCTCCCGGTTATCCTGGAGGTCTTGATAAGTCGGCCTCGATGTCCCCGATCCGATGGATGTGGTCTGATGGTTGCAGGGGTCGTAGATCCAGACCTCGTGGGCACGTGGTCCAGGAGGTTTGTATGAGAACTTCCTGGATTCTCATCCAAAAAATCTGGGATTTCACCAGAAGCTGCCTTTTTGGAAATAAAAATTTTCCACAGTCCAAAAAATGTGGGTCACCGCGACAAATCCGGAGAAAAACGCACTTTACACTCCACTTAACCTCAATTATTTGGTTTTTTCCACTTTTCCACTTAATATTCACTTTTACACCCCTAGTATGGGGTATCGTTAAAACCGTCTCGGCAAGACGCGTCGATTGGTGTGAAATTTGTGGCGATTTGGAGCACTTTTACTAAAACTTGTATTTTTCAAGCGCGGAGCGACTCAAATTCGTGGCGCTCGGGTCGGCGGTCACAGTAGAAGTGGGTTAGGTTAGGTTAGGTTAGGTTAGGTTAGGTTAGGTTAGGTTAGGTTAGGTTAGGTTAGGTTAGGTTAGGTTAGGTTAGGTTAGGTTAGGTTAGGTTAGGTTAGGTTAGGTTAGGTTAGGTTAGGTTAGGTTAGGTTAGGTTAGGTTAGGTTAGGTTAGGTTAGGTTAGGTTAGGTTAGGTTAGGTTAGGTTAGGTTAGGTTAGGTTAGGTTAGGTTAGGTTAGGTTAGGTTAGGTTAGGTTAGGTTAGGTTAGGTTAGGTTAGGTTAGGTTAGGTTAGGTTAGGTTAGGTTAGGTTAGGTTAGGTTAGGTTAGGTTAGGTTAGGTTAGGTTAGGTTAGGTTAGGTTAGGTTAGGTTAGGTTAGGTTAGGTTAGGTTAGGTTAGGTTAGGTTAGGTTAGGTTAGGTTAGGTTAGGTTAGGTTAGGTTAGGTTAGGTTAGGTTAGGTTAGGTTAGGTTAGGTTAGGTTAGGTTAGGTTAGGTTAGGTTAGGTTAGGTTAGGTTAGGTTAGGTTAGGTTAGGTTAGGTTAGGTTAGGTTAGGTTAGGTTAGGTTAGGTTAGGTTAGGTTAGGTTAGGTTAGGTTAGGTTAGGTTAGGTTAGGTTAGGTTAGGTTAGGTTAGGTTAGGTTAGGTTAGGTTAGGTTAGGTTAGGTTAGGTTAGGTTAGGTTAGGTTAGGTTAGGTTAGGTTAGGTTAGGTTAGGTTAGGTTAGGTTAGGTTAGGTTAGGTTAGGTTAGGTTAGGTTAGGTTAGGTTAGGTTAGGTTAGGTTAGGTTAGGTTAGGTTAGGTTAGGTTAGGTTAGGTTAGGTTAGGTTAGGTTAGGTTAGGTTAGGTTAGGTTAGGTTAGGTTAGGTTAGGTTAGGTTAGGTTAGGTTAGGTTAGGTTAGGTTAGGTTAGGTTAGGTTAGGTTAGGTTAGGTTAGGTTAGGTTAGGTTAGGTTAGGTTAGGTTAGGTTAGGTTAGGTTAGGTTAGGTTAGGTTAGGTTAGGTTAGGTTAGGTTAGGTTAGGTTAGGTTAGGTTAGGTTAGGTTAGGTTAGGTTAGGTTAGGTTAGGTTAGGTTAGGTTAGGTTAGGTTAGGTTAGGTTAGGTTAGGTTAGGTTAGGTTAGGTTAGGTTAGGTTAGGTTAGGTTAGGTTAGGTTAGGTTAGGTTAGGTTAGGTTAGGTTAGGTTAGGTTAGGTTAGGTTAGGTTAGGTTAGGTTAGGTTAGGTTAGGTTAGGTTAGGTTAGGTTAGGTTAGGTTAGGTTAGGTTAGGTTAGGTTAGGTTAGGTTAGGTTAGGTTAGGTTAGGTTAGGTTAGGTTAGGTTAGGTTAGGTTAGGTTAGGTTAGGTTAGGTTAGGTTAGGTTAGGTTAGGTTAGGTTAGGTTAGGTTAGGTTAGGTTAGGTTAGGTTAGGTTAGGTTAGGTTAGGTTAGGTTAGGTTAGGTTAGGTTAGGTTAGGTTAGGTTAGGTTAGGTTAGGTTAGGTTAGGTTAGGTTAGGTTAGGTTAGGTTAGGTTAGGTTAGGTTAGGTTAGGTTAGGTTAGGTTAGGTTAGGTTAGGTTAGGTTAGGTTAGGTTAGGTTAGGTTAGGTTAGGTTAGGTTAGGTTAGGTTAGGTTAGGTTAGGTTAGGTTAGGTTAGGTTAGGTTAGGTTAGGTTAGGTTAGGTTAGGTTAGGTTAGGTTAGGTTAGGTTAGGTTAGGTTAGGTTAGGTTAGGTTAGGTTAGGTTAGGTTAGGTTAGGTTAGGTTAGGTTAGGTTAGGTTAGGTTAGGTTAGGTTAGGTTAGGTTAGGTTAGGTTAGGTTAGGTTAGGTTAGGTTAGGTTAGGTTAGGTTAGGTTAGGTTAGGTTAGGTTAGGTTAGGTTAGGTTAGGTTAGGTTAGGTTAGGTTAGGTTAGGTTAGGTTAGGTTAGGTTAGGTTAGGTTAGGTTAGGTTAGGTTAGGTTAGGTTAGGTTAGGTTAGGTTAGGTTAGGTTAGGTTAGGTTAGGTTAGGTTAGGTTAGGTTAGGTTAGGTTAGGTTAGGTTAGGTTAGGTTAGGTTAGGTTAGGTTAGGTTAGGTTAGGTTAGGTTAGGTTAGGTTAGGTTAGGTTAGGTTAGGTTAGGTTAGGTTAGGTTAGGTTAGGTTAGGTTAGGTTAGGTTAGGTTAGGTTAGGTTAGGTTAGGTTAGGTTAGGTTAGGTTAGGTTAGGTTAGGTTAGGTTAGGTTAGGTTAGGTTAGGTTAGGTTAGGTTAGGTTAGGTTAGGTTAGGTTAGGTTAGGTTAGGTTAGGTTAGGTTAGGTTAGGTTAGGTTAGGTTAGGTTAGGTTAGGTTAGGTTAGGTTAGGTTAGGTTAGGTTAGGTTAGGTTAGGTTAGGTTAGGTTAGGTTAGGTTAGGTTAGGTTAGGTTAGGTTAGGTTAGGTTAGGTTAGGTTAGGTTAGGTTAGGTTAGGTTAGGTTAGGTTAGGTTAGGTTAGGTTAGGTTAGGTTAGGTTAGGTTAGGTTAGGTTAGGTTAGGTTAGGTTAGGTTAGGTTAGGTTAGGTTAGGTTAGGTTAGGTTAGGTTAGGTTAGGTTAGGTTAGGTTAGGTTAGGTTAGGTTAGGTTAGGTTAGGTTAGGTTAGGTTAGGTTAGGTTAGGTTAGGTTAGGTTAGGTTAGGTTAGGTTAGGTTAGGTTAGGTTAGGTTAGGTTAGGTTAGGTTAGGTTAGGTTAGGTTAGGTTAGGTTAGGTTAGGTTAGGTTAGGTTAGGTTAGGTTAGGTTAGGTTAGGTTAGGTTAGGTTAGGTTAGGTTAGGTTAGGTTAGGTTAGGTTAGGTTAGGTTAGGTTAGGTTAGGTTAGGTTAGGTTAGGTTAGGTTAGGTTAGGTTAGGTTAGGTTAGGTTAGGTTAGGTTAGGTTAGGTTAGGTTAGGTTAGGTTAGGTTAGGTTAGGTTAGGTTAGGTTAGGTTAGGTTAGGTTAGGTTAGGTTAGGTTAGGTTAGGTTAGGTTAGGTTAGGTTAGGTTAGGTTAGGTTAGGTTAGGTTAGGTTAGGTTAGGTTAGGTTAGGTTAGGTTAGGTTAGGTTAGGTTAGGTTAGGTTAGGTTAGGTTAGGTTAGGTTAGGTTAGGTTAGGTTAGGTTAGGTTAGGTTAGGTTAGGTTAGGTTAGGTTAGGTTAGGTTAGGTTAGGTTAGGTTAGGTTAGGTTAGGTTAGGTTAGGTTAGGTTAGGTTAGGTTAGGTTAGGTTAGGTTAGGTTAGGTTAGGTTAGGTTAGGTTAGGTTAGGTTAGGTTAGGTTAGGTTAGGTTAGGTTAGGTTAGGTTAGGTTAGGTTAGGTTAGGTTAGGTTAGGTTAGGTTAGGTTAGGTTAGGTTAGGTTAGGTTAGGTTAGGTTAGGTTAGGTTAGGTTAGGTTAGGTTAGGTTAGGTTAGGTTAGGTTAGGTTAGGTTAGGTTAGGTTAGGTTAGGTTAGGTTAGGTTAGGTTAGGTTAGGTTAGGTTAGGTTAGGTTAGGTTAGGTTAGGTTAGGTTAGGTTAGGTTAGGTTAGGTTAGGTTAGGTTAGGTTAGGTTAGGTTAGGTTAGGTTAGGTTAGGTTAGGTTAGGTTAGGTTAGGTTAGGTTAGGTTAGGTTAGGTTAGGTTAGGTTAGGTTAGGTTAGGTTAGGTTAGGTTAGGTTAGGTTAGGTTAGGTTAGGTTAGGTTAGGTTAGGTTAGGTTAGGTTAGGTTAGGTTAGGTTAGGTTAGGTTAGGTTAGGTTAGGTTAGGTTAGGTTAGGTTAGGTTAGGTTAGGTTAGGTTAGGTTAGGTTAGGTTAGGTTAGGTTAGGTTAGGTTAGGTTAGGTTAGGTTAGGTTAGGTTAGGTTAGGTTAGGTTAGGTTAGGTTAGGTTAGGTTAGGTTAGGTTAGGTTAGGTTAGGTTAGGTTAGGTTAGGTTAGGTTAGGTTAGGTTAGGTTAGGTTAGGTTAGGTTAGGTTAGGTTAGGTTAGGTTAGGTTAGGTTAGGTTAGGTTAGGTTAGGTTAGGTTAGGTTAGGTTAGGTTAGGTTAGGTTAGGTTAGGTTAGGTTAGGTTAGGTTAGGTTAGGTTAGGTTAGGTTAGGTTAGGTTAGGTTAGGTTAGGTTAGGTTAGGTTAGGTTAGGTTAGGTTAGGTTAGGTTAGGTTAGGTTAGGTTAGGTTAGGTTAGGTTAGGTTAGGTTAGGTTAGGTTAGGTTAGGTTAGGTTAGGTTAGGTTAGGTTAGGTTAGGTTAGGTTAGGTTAGGTTAGGTTAGGTTAGGTTAGGTTAGGTTAGGTTAGGTTAGGTTAGGTTAGGTTAGGTTAGGTTAGGTTAGGTTAGGTTAGGTTAGGTTAGGTTAGGTTAGGTTAGGTTAGGTTAGGTTAGGTTAGGTTAGGTTAGGTTAGGTTAGGTTAGGTTAGGTTAGGTTAGGTTAGGTTAGGTTAGGTTAGGTTAGGTTAGGTTAGGTTAGGTTAGGTTAGGTTAGGTTAGGTTAGGTTAGGTTAGGTTAGGTTAGGTTAGGTTAGGTTAGGTTAGGTTAGGTTAGGTTAGGTTAGGTTAGGTTAGGTTAGGTTAGGTTAGGTTAGGTTAGGTTAGGTTAGGTTAGGTTAGGTTAGGTTAGGTTAGGTTAGGTTAGGTTAGGTTAGGTTAGGTTAGGTTAGGTTAGGTTAGGTTAGGTTAGGTTAGGTTAGGTTAGGTTAGGTTAGGTTAGGTTAGGTTAGGTTAGGTTAGGTTAGGTTAGGTTAGGTTAGGTTAGGTTAGGTTAGGTTAGGTTAGGTTAGGTTAGGTTAGGTTAGGTTAGGTTAGGTTAGGTTAGGTTAGGTTAGGTTAGGTTAGGTTAGGTTAGGTTAGGTTAGGTTAGGTTAGGTTAGGTTAGGTTAGGTTAGGTTAGGTTAGGTTAGGTTAGGTTAGGTTAGGTTAGGTTAGGTTAGGTTAGGTTAGGTTAGGTTAGGTTAGGTTAGGTTAGGTTAGGTTAGGTTAGGTTAGGTTAGGTTAGGTTAGGTTAGGTTAGGTTAGGTTAGGTTAGGTTAGGTTAGGTTAGGTTAGGTTAGGTTAGGTTAGGTTAGGTTAGGTTAGGTTAGGTTAGGTTAGGTTAGGTTAGGTTAGGTTAGGTTAGGTTAGGTTAGGTTAGGTTAGGTTAGGTTAGGTTAGGTTAGGTTAGGTTAGGTTAGGTTAGGTTAGGTTAGGTTAGGTTAGGTTAGGTTAGGTTAGGTTAGGTTAGGTTAGGTTAGGTTAGGTTAGGTTAGGTTAGGTTAGGTTAGGTTAGGTTAGGTTAGGTTAGGTTAGGTTAGGTTAGGTTAGGTTAGGTTAGGTTAGGTTAGGTTAGGTTAGGTTAGGTTAGGTTAGGTTAGGTTAGGTTAGGTTAGGTTAGGTTAGGTTAGGTTAGGTTAGGTTAGGTTAGGTTAGGTTAGGTTAGGTTAGGTTAGGTTAGGTTAGGTTAGGTTAGGTTAGGTTAGGTTAGGTTAGGTTAGGTTAGGTTAGGTTAGGTTAGGTTAGGTTAGGTTAGGTTAGGTTAGGTTAGGTTAGGTTAGGTTAGGTTAGGTTAGGTTAGGTTAGGTTAGGTTAGGTTAGGTTAGGTTAGGTTAGGTTAGGTTAGGTTAGGTTAGGTTAGGTTAGGTTAGGTTAGGTTAGGTTAGGTTAGGTTAGGTTAGGTTAGGTTAGGTTAGGTTAGGTTAGGTTAGGTTAGGTTAGGTTAGGTTAGGTTAGGTTAGGTTAGGTTAGGTTAGGTTAGGTTAGGTTAGGTTAGGTTAGGTTAGGTTAGGTTAGGTTAGGTTAGGTTAGGTTAGGTTAGGTTAGGTTAGGTTAGGTTAGGTTAGGTTAGGTTAGGTTAGGTTAGGTTAGGTTAGGTTAGGTTAGGTTAGGTTAGGTTAGGTTAGGTTAGGTTAGGTTAGGTTAGGTTAGGTTAGGTTAGGTTAGGTTAGGTTAGGTTAGGTTAGGTTAGGTTAGGTTAGGTTAGGTTAGGTTAGGTTAGGTTAGGTTAGGTTAGGTTAGGTTAGGTTAGGTTAGGTTAGGTTAGGTTAGGTTAGGTTAGGTTAGGTTAGGTTAGGTTAGGTTAGGTTAGGTTAGGTTAGGTTAGGTTAGGTTAGGTTAGGTTAGGTTAGGTTAGGTTAGGTTAGGTTAGGTTAGGTTAGGTTAGGTTAGGTTAGGTTAGGTTAGGTTAGGTTAGGTTAGGTTAGGTTAGGTTAGGTTAGGTTAGGTTAGGTTAGGTTAGGTTAGGTTAGGTTAGGTTAGGTTAGGTTAGGTTAGGTTAGGTTAGGTTAGGTTAGGTTAGGTTAGGTTAGGTTAGGTTAGGTTAGGTTAGGTTAGGTTAGGTTAGGTTAGGTTAGGTTAGGTTAGGTTAGGTTAGGTTAGGTTAGGTTAGGTTAGGTTAGGTTAGGTTAGGTTAGGTTAGGTTAGGTTAGGTTAGGTTAGGTTAGGTTAGGTTAGGTTAGGTTAGGTTAGGTTAGGTTAGGTTAGGTTAGGTTAGGTTAGGTTAGGTTAGGTTAGGTTAGGTTAGGTTAGGTTAGGTTAGGTTAGGTTAGGTTAGGTTAGGTTAGGTTAGGTTAGGTTAGGTTAGGTTAGGTTAGGTTAGGTTAGGTTAGGTTAGGTTAGGTTAGGTTAGGTTAGGTTAGGTTAGGTTAGGTTAGGTTAGGTTAGGTTAGGTTAGGTTAGGTTAGGTTAGGTTAGGTTAGGTTAGGTTAGGTTAGGTTAGGTTAGGTTAGGTTAGGTTAGGTTAGGTTAGGTTAGGTTAGGTTAGGTTAGGTTAGGTTAGGTTAGGTTAGGTTAGGTTAGGTTAGGTTAGGTTAGGTTAGGTTAGGTTAGGTTAGGTTAGGTTAGGTTAGGTTAGGTTAGGTTAGGTTAGGTTAGGTTAGGTTAGGTTAGGTTAGGTTAGGTTAGGTTAGGTTAGGTTAGGTTAGGTTAGGTTAGGTTAGGTTAGGTTAGGTTAGGTTAGGTTAGGTTAGGTTAGGTTAGGTTAGGTTAGGTTAGGTTAGGTTAGGTTAGGTTAGGTTAGGTTAGGTTAGGTTAGGTTAGGTTAGGTTAGGTTAGGTTAGGTTAGGTTAGGTTAGGTTAGGTTAGGTTAGGTTAGGTTAGGTTAGGTTAGGTTAGGTTAGGTTAGGTTAGGTTAGGTTAGGTTAGGTTAGGTTAGGTTAGGTTAGGTTAGGTTAGGTTAGGTTAGGTTAGGTTAGGTTAGGTTAGGTTAGGTTAGGTTAGGTTAGGTTAGGTTAGGTTAGGTTAGGTTAGGTTAGGTTAGGTTAGGTTAGGTTAGGTTAGGTTAGGTTAGGTTAGGTTAGGTTAGGTTAGGTTAGGTTAGGTTAGGTTAGGTTAGGTTAGGTTAGGTTAGGTTAGGTTAGGTTAGGTTAGGTTAGGTTAGGTTAGGTTAGGTTAGGTTAGGTTAGGTTAGGTTAGGTTAGGTTAGGTTAGGTTAGGTTAGGTTAGGTTAGGTTAGGTTAGGTTAGGTTAGGTTAGGTTAGGTTAGGTTAGGTTAGGTTAGGTTAGGTTAGGTTAGGTTAGGTTAGGTTAGGTTAGGTTAGGTTAGGTTAGGTTAGGTTAGGTTAGGTTAGGTTAGGTTAGGTTAGGTTAGGTTAGGTTAGGTTAGGTTAGGTTAGGTTAGGTTAGGTTAGGTTAGGTTAGGTTAGGTTAGGTTAGGTTAGGTTAGGTTAGGTTAGGTTAGGTTAGGTTAGGTTAGGTTAGGTTAGGTTAGGTTAGGTTAGGTTAGGTTAGGTTAGGTTAGGTTAGGTTAGGTTAGGTTAGGTTAGGTTAGGTTAGGTTAGGTTAGGTTAGGTTAGGTTAGGTTAGGTTAGGTTAGGTTAGGTTAGGTTAGGTTAGGTTAGGTTAGGTTAGGTTAGGTTAGGTTAGGTTAGGTTAGGTTAGGTTAGGTTAGGTTAGGTTAGGTTAGGTTAGGTTAGGTTAGGTTAGGTTAGGTTAGGTTAGGTTAGGTTAGGTTAGGTTAGGTTAGGTTAGGTTAGGTTAGGTTAGGTTAGGTTAGGTTAGGTTAGGTTAGGTTAGGTTAGGTTAGGTTAGGTTAGGTTAGGTTAGGTTAGGTTAGGTTAGGTTAGGTTAGGTTAGGTTAGGTTAGGTTAGGTTAGGTTAGGTTAGGTTAGGTTAGGTTAGGTTAGGTTAGGTTAGGTTAGGTTAGGTTAGGTTAGGTTAGGTTAGGTTAGGTTAGGTTAGGTTAGGTTAGGTTAGGTTAGGTTAGGTTAGGTTAGGTTAGGTTAGGTTAGGTTAGGTTAGGTTAGGTTAGGTTAGGTTAGGTTAGGTTAGGTTAGGTTAGGTTAGGTTAGGTTAGGTTAGGTTAGGTTAGGTTAGGTTAGGTTAGGTTAGGTTAGGTTAGGTTAGGTTAGGTTAGGTTAGGTTAGGTTAGGTTAGGTTAGGTTAGGTTAGGTTAGGTTAGGTTAGGTTAGGTTAGGTTAGGTTAGGTTAGGTTAGGTTAGGTTAGGTTAGGTTAGGTTAGGTTAGGTTAGGTTAGGTTAGGTTAGGTTAGGTTAGGTTAGGTTAGGTTAGGTTAGGTTAGGTTAGGTTAGGTTAGGTTAGGTTAGGTTAGGTTAGGTTAGGTTAGGTTAGGTTAGGTTAGGTTAGGTTAGGTTAGGTTAGGTTAGGTTAGGTTAGGTTAGGTTAGGTTAGGTTAGGTTAGGTTAGGTTAGGTTAGGTTAGGTTAGGTTAGGTTAGGTTAGGTTAGGTTAGGTTAGGTTAGGTTAGGTTAGGTTAGGTTAGGTTAGGTTAGGTTAGGTTAGGTTAGGTTAGGTTAGGTTAGGTTAGGTTAGGTTAGGTTAGGTTAGGTTAGGTTAGGTTAGGTTAGGTTAGGTTAGGTTAGGTTAGGTTAGGTTAGGTTAGGTTAGGTTAGGTTAGGTTAGGTTAGGTTAGGTTAGGTTAGGTTAGGTTAGGTTAGGTTAGGTTAGGTTAGGTTAGGTTAGGTTAGGTTAGGTTAGGTTAGGTTAGGTTAGGTTAGGTTAGGTTAGGTTAGGTTAGGTTAGGTTAGGTTAGGTTAGGTTAGGTTAGGTTAGGTTAGGTTAGGTTAGGTTAGGTTAGGTTAGGTTAGGTTAGGTTAGGTTAGGTTAGGTTAGGTTAGGTTAGGTTAGGTTAGGTTAGGTTAGGTTAGGTTAGGTTAGGTTAGGTTAGGTTAGGTTAGGTTAGGTTAGGTTAGGTTAGGTTAGGTTAGGTTAGGTTAGGTTAGGTTAGGTTAGGTTAGGTTAGGTTAGGTTAGGTTAGGTTAGGTTAGGTTAGGTTAGGTTAGGTTAGGTTAGGTTAGGTTAGGTTAGGTTAGGTTAGGTTAGGTTAGGTTAGGTTAGGTTAGGTTAGGTTAGGTTAGGTTAGGTTAGGTTAGGTTAGGTTAGGTTAGGTTAGGTTAGGTTAGGTTAGGTTAGGTTAGGTTAGGTTAGGTTAGGTTAGGTTAGGTTAGGTTAGGTTAGGTTAGGTTAGGTTAGGTTAGGTTAGGTTAGGTTAGGTTAGGTTAGGTTAGGTTAGGTTAGGTTAGGTTAGGTTAGGTTAGGTTAGGTTAGGTTAGGTTAGGTTAGGTTAGGTTAGGTTAGGTTAGGTTAGGTTAGGTTAGGTTAGGTTAGGTTAGGTTAGGTTAGGTTAGGTTAGGTTAGGTTAGGTTAGGTTAGGTTAGGTTAGGTTAGGTTAGGTTAGGTTAGGTTAGGTTAGGTTAGGTTAGGTTAGGTTAGGTTAGGTTAGGTTAGGTTAGGTTAGGTTAGGTTAGGTTAGGTTAGGTTAGGTTAGGTTAGGTTAGGTTAGGTTAGGTTAGGTTAGGTTAGGTTAGGTTAGGTTAGGTTAGGTTAGGTTAGGTTAGGTTAGGTTAGGTTAGGTTAGGTTAGGTTAGGTTAGGTTAGGTTAGGTTAGGTTAGGTTAGGTTAGGTTAGGTTAGGTTAGGTTAGGTTAGGTTAGGTTAGGTTAGGTTAGGTTAGGTTAGGTTAGGTTAGGTTAGGTTAGGTTAGGTTAGGTTAGGTTAGGTTAGGTTAGGTTAGGTTAGGTTAGGTTAGGTTAGGTTAGGTTAGGTTAGGTTAGGTTAGGTTAGGTTAGGTTAGGTTAGGTTAGGTTAGGTTAGGTTAGGTTAGGTTAGGTTAGGTTAGGTTAGGTTAGGTTAGGTTAGGTTAGGTTAGGTTAGGTTAGGTTAGGTTAGGTTAGGTTAGGTTAGGTTAGGTTAGGTTAGGTTAGGTTAGGTTAGGTTAGGTTAGGTTAGGTTAGGTTAGGTTAGGTTAGGTTAGGTTAGGTTAGGTTAGGTTAGGTTAGGTTAGGTTAGGTTAGGTTAGGTTAGGTTAGGTTAGGTTAGGTTAGGTTAGGTTAGGTTAGGTTAGGTTAGGTTAGGTTAGGTTAGGTTAGGTTAGGTTAGGTTAGGTTAGGTTAGGTTAGGTTAGGTTAGGTTAGGTTAGGTTAGGTTAGGTTAGGTTAGGTCTAGGTTAGGTTAGGTTAGGTTAGGTTAGGTTAGGTTAGGTTAGGTTAGGTTAGGTTAGGTTAGGTTAGGTTAGGTTAGGTTAGGTTAGGTTAGGTTAGGTTAGGTTAGGTTAGGTTAGG
>OX465424.1:2500-5000 GCA_950005045.1 Agrotis exclamationis
ACCTAACCTAACCTAACCTAACCTAACCTAACCTAACCTAACCTAACCTAACCTAACCTAACCTAACCTAACCTAACCTAACCTAACCTAACCTAACCTAACCTAACCTAACCTAACCTAACCTAACCTAACCTAACCTAACCTAACCTAACCTAACCTAACCTAACCTAACCTAACCTAACCTAACCTAACCTAACCTAACCTAACCTAACCTAACCTAACCTAACCTAACCTAACCTAACCTAACCTAACCTAACCTAACCTAACCTAACCTAACCTAACCTAACCTAACCTAACCTAACCTAACCTAACCTAACCTAACCTAACCTAACCTAACCTAACCTAACCTAACCTAACCTAACCTAACCTAACCTAACCTAACCTAACCTAACCTAACCTAACCTAACCTAACCTAACCTAACCTAACCTAACCTAACCTAACCTAACCTAACCTAACCTAACCTAACCTAACCTAACCTAACCTAACCTAACCTAACCTAACCTAACCTAACCTAACCTAACCTAACCTAACCTAACCTAACCTAACCTAACCTAACCTAACCTAACCTAACCTAACCTAACCTAACCTAACCTAACCTAACCTAACCTAACCTAACCTAACCTAACCTAACCTAACCTAACCTAACCTAACCTAACCTAACCTAACCTAACCTAACCTAACCTAACCTAACCTAACCTAACCTAACCTAACCTAACCTAACCTAACCTAACCTAACCTAACCTAACCTAACCTAACCTAACCTAACCTAACCTAACCTAACCTAACCTAACCTAACCTAACCTAACCTAACCTAACCTAACCTAACCTAACCTAACCTAACCTAACCTAACCTAACCTAACCTAACCTAACCTAACCTAACCTAACCTAACCTAACCTAACCTAACCTAACCTAACCTAACCTAACCTAACCTAACCTAACCTAACCTAACCTAACCTAACCTAACCTAACCTAACCTAACCTAACCTAACCTAACCTAACCTAACCTAACCTAACCTAACCTAACCTAACCTAACCTAACCTAACCTAACCTAACCTAACCTAACCTAACCTAACCTAACCTAACCTAACCTAACCTAACCTAACCTAACCTAACCTAACCTAACCTAACCTAACCTAACCTAACCTAACCTAACCTAACCTAACCTAACCTAACCTAACCTAACCTAACCTAACCTAACCTAACCTAACCTAACCTAACCTAACCTAACCTAACCTAACCTAACCTAACCTAACCTAACCTAACCTAACCTAACCTAACCTAACCTAACCTAACCTAACCTAACCTAACCTAACCTAACCTAACCTAACCTAACCTAACCTAACCTAACCTAACCTAACCTAACCTAACCTAACCTAACCTAACCTAACCTAACCTAACCTAACCTAACCTAACCTAACCTAACCTAACCTAACCTAACCTAACCTAACCTAACCTAACCTAACCTAACCTAACCTAACCTAACCTAACCTAACCTAACCTAACCTAACCTAACCTAACCTAACCTAACCTAACCTAACCTAACCTAACCTAACCTAACCTAACCTAACCTAACCTAACCTAACCTAACCTAACCTAACCTAACCTAACCTAACCTAACCTAACCTAACCTAACCTAACCTAACCTAACCTAACCTAACCTAACCTAACCTAACCTAACCTAACCTAACCTAACCTAACCTAACCTAACCTAACCTAACCTAACCTAACCTAACCTAACCTAACCTAACCTAACCTAACCTAACCTAACCTAACCTAACCTAACCTAACCTAACCTAACCTAACCTAACCTAACCTAACCTAACCTAACCTAACCTAACCTAACCTAACCTAACCTAACCTAACCTAACCTAACCTAACCTAACCTAACCTAACCTAACCTAACCTAACCTAACCTAACCTAACCTAACCTAACCTAACCTAACCTAACCTAACCTAACCTAACCTAACCTAACCTAACCTAACCTAACCTAACCTAACCTAACCTAACCTAACCTAACCTAACCTAACCTAACCTAACCTAACCTAACCTAACCTAACCTAACCTAACCTAACCTAACCTAACCTAACCTAACCTAACCTAACCTAACCTAACCTAACCTAACCTAACCTAACCTAACCTAACCTAACCTAACCTAACCTAACCTAACCTAACCTAACCTAACCTAACCTAACCTAACCTAACCTAACCTAACCTAACCTAACCTAACCTAACCTAACCTAACCTAACCTAACCTAACCTAACCTAACCTAACCTAACCTAACCTAACCTAACCTAACCTAACCTAACCTAACCTAACCTAACCTAACCTAACCTAACCTAACCTAACCTAACCTAACCTAACCTAACCTAACCTAACCTAACCTAACCTAACCTAACCTAACCTAACCTAACCTAACCTAACCTAACCTAACCTAACCTAACCTAACCTAACCTAACCTAACCTAACCTAACCTAACCTAACCTAACCTAACCTA
>OX465424.1:7500-27500 GCA_950005045.1 Agrotis exclamationis
TTTTTTCAAAATTTCGTCAGAGTCCCAAAATTGATATACCCCGGTAAGCCGTTGAAAAAAGTATCGATAACTTCTTTGTCATAGGTGCGATTTTGAAGCTGTTTTCAGCTAATTAGACCTAAAAAGGCGGACGCCTATCGTTTGACACAAATCGCAACCCCTAAAAATCAACCCTTAACCGAATTTTGCATTTTCTCAAAATTTTACCATATTTAATTCATTTACAACGCCATCTTTCGACCAATTACAACCGTTTAAATTCTATATTAGTCTCAGCAACCGCCCTCAATTAATCCCGTGATCAGGTCCGCGATCCGTGGCCCGAGTTCCGGAGTGGGGGTGAAAAACACCAATTTTCACTTAAAAAACTGGTTTTTCGGCCAAAACTCAAAATTTTGTCTCTTGTCGTTAACAATTTTATTACATATTCGGCTAGCCCGCGCGGAGCCCGATCCAACGATACCCCGCACGTGCGTCTAGCTCGCAAAAAATTTCCCCACCCACCCGCCCTGTGGCCTATAGCTAGGAGGTTAAACTAGATTTTGTCCAAAAAATTTTCTTTCGTGTTTAATTTTCTTCGAGCATTTAGAAGGCTGACTGTTGCTGTGAGCACGGACAGGGGCTGATTTTTTAGAACCTACATTAGTTTTTAGTATTTTTAATTTTTATCCGACCTTTAGACATAATTAGTGTTCCCCCCTTTACAGGGACACATTTTAACTCACTAGTGACCTATTTTACCTGACCTGAAATTTAAAATTTTTAATTATAAGCTATACTTATTTATTTTTCTGACTGGATCCCCCCTTTACAGGGATTCAGCACTATTGATTTTTAACTTTCCCCCTATACAGGAATACAGAAGGTTCCAGTGTCCCTCCCTCCTCTAAGCGGATAAACTAACGACTATCGGACCCCCTCTTTACAGGGTCGACATACAATATCTGCTCCACAACGCCAAACAATGTACCGCACCCCAGTTGTTTCCACCAAGGCTCAGAGCTCCGGGGGCTCGCCGCGATCGGTGGAAAAGGCGGGGCCGCCTCCCACGGAGGCCAGGAGGAGAATCTCGTTTGGAGAAGATAGTCCTCCTGCGTCTCAGGTCGGCCCCGTAGTTCCGGCGACGCGGCGAGTTGCTGTAGAAGCCGCCAAAACACTCAAAGAGTCTGTGGTCGGGCGCCGCAGTCGTGTTGCGGAGGCGAGAGCTTGCCTAAATAAGGCAAAAGTCAATTTGGGCAACTCTCGCAACCTTAAAACCGATATTAAGGCTGCGGTGCTCGAGGCCATAAACAGGCTCTTTGAGCTGGTTAAAGAGTCGGAGCTTGACCGGGCTCCTTCCATCCCTACCGTCATACCGGTACCTGCCTCCACTGCCAACCATAGTCCGGACCCCGTTTCGAGTAACGTTCACGCTGGTCAGACTGAGCTCCTAAACGCCATCAAGGAGCATATCTCGGAGCTGAGAGACAACTCCAAGAAATTGGACTCGCTCCGAGACAGTCTGACCAGTGGGATGGGTGTCGGGGAGACAACCTACGCGGGTGTAGCAGCCAACTCAAAGAGCCATACTGGGGCGCACGTCCCGGAGCGAACGACTCTGCACTCGGTGATTGTCTCCTCAACAGTCGAGATGGAGACGGGGGACGAGATCCTGGAGAAAGTCAGGAAGGCAGTGGACGCAAAGGAAGGCTGGGTACGGGTGGACAGAGTCCGGAAAGCCAAAGACAGAAGGGTGATACTGGGGTGCGAGACAACTGAGGAGAGGGCAAAACTCAGTAAGCGACTCAGTGAGGCCGGAGAGAACCTCGTCGTCGAGGAGGTGAAAAATCGAAACCCGCTTCTGGTTCTTAGGGACGTACTTTCGGTCCACAGCGACGAGGAAGTCCTAAAAGCCCTTAAGAACCAGAACCGGGAGGTATTCCACGGCCTCGGGGACGAGGAGCAAAATATGTGTGTGCGGTTTAGGAAGAAGTCCCGTAACCCCCACGTAACTAGCATTGTGCTGAGTGTGTCTCCCGCGGTTTGGAGACGGGCACTCGAAGGAGGCAAACTTAGGGTTGATCTCCAGAGAGTGCGCGTCGAAGACCAGACACCCCTGGTGCAGTGCACGCGCTGCTTAGCATATGGTCACGGCAAGCGTCTTTGCACAGAGCCAGTTGACCTATGCAGCCACTGTGGCGGTCCACATCTTAGTGTGGACTGCCCTAAAAAGCAGAACGGCCAACCAGCGGTATGCGTGAACTGCACCAGGGCAAAGCGGGAGGAGCACTCACACAATGCGTTTAGTAGTGAGTGCCCAGTGCGTGGGAAGTGGGACGCGTTCGCGAGAGCTGCAATATCATATTGCTAAAGGCGTCGATGCGCCCACTCCCACGTACAGAGAGAGGACCAATTCGGCACAACCGAAAAACAGACGTACAGAGCGAACCATCAGGATTGACTCAGAAATATGTATTAATTGTGGTTACTTTCGTGGGAAAGTGGCTAAAATTGTGCTGAACGTGGGGTCAATTCTGGTGGAATCGCCGAGTTGTGTCGAATTGGTAAAAGCTCCATTTGACTGGCGGTTGCTTTGTGCCTGTCCCAAAAGAAGCACAAATTTGACTAATATAGTATAGTATATTCTGCAAATATTGGCAACTGGAAGGACGACACTATTAGCGGCAATCAGTCAAATGGACGCGAGAAAATACGGGCAAAAACAATGAAAAGCTCAAATTAAGAAGCAAAAAGTAAATTGGGTAGAATTAGTCTTACTAATAGTTGTACTTTTTAGGCAAATAAATATTAAAATTAAAACAAAGAAAGGAAAGTAAACTAATAAAGTAAATTAAATTGAAAATCATAAATCAAGAAAATGAAATAAAAAGAAAAAATAGATGAAAAATATAAAATAATAAAAAAAAAAAAAATTGAACAAAACACAAAATGCTCTCTCCGACCGTCACCAATATAAAGAGTAATGAAACTGCAAAGCCCTGAAACCCAAGGTCTCTGCAAGCTTACAGCAGAGGGACACTGGCAGGGCAGGAGTGGGTTTTAGCGGGTTCGAGTCCCGCACTACCTCGACTGTCTCATGGTCTCAGTGAGACGGTGAGACAGCCGAGGTGTCCGTGGGGATTTCCCACTCCTGCCTCAACAAAAAAAAAAAAAAAAAAAAAAAAAAAAAAAAACCTAACCTAACCTAACCTAACCTAACCTAACCTAACCTAACCTAACCTAACCTAACCTAACCTAACCTAACCTAACCTAACCTAACCTAACCTAACCTAACCTAACCTAACCTAACCTAACCTAACCTAACCTAACCTAACCTAACCTAACCTAACCTAACCTAACCTAACCTAACCTAACCTAACCTAACCTAACCTAACCTAACCTAACCTAACCTAACCTAACCTAACCTAACCTAACCTAACCTAACCTAACCTAACCTAACCTAACCTAACCTAACCTAACCTAACCTAACCTAACCTAACCTAACCTAACCTAACCTAACCTAACCTAACCTAACCTAACCTAACCTAACCTAACCTAACCTAACCTAACCTAACCTAACCTAACCTAACCTAACCTAACCTAACCTAACCTAACCTAACCTAACCTAACCTAACCTAACCTAACCTAACCTAACCTAACCGAGTTGCACTCGGTCTCTCGAGCTGGAAGCAGCGAAAACCCACGCGCTCCGCTTAAAAAATTAGCTAAAAATAGGTTTTTCTGCTCCGATATCAACTTGCAAAGTGTCGTTGGATGCGTAATCTTGCCCCGCACAAAGTGCCGCGCGGAAATCAGTTCCATCATCAGTGCCTGAAAAGTGAAACGTGAAAAAGACCATTTTTGGAGGTTAAGTGATTTTGTGCAAACCTTAAAAAGCCGATAGCACCGAAACAAGATCGACGACCCCCAAATTTTTCTTCACTATCCTGTGGGCAATCTGGTCCCCCACCACCTGGACCTATCTCGGACAATCGACGACCAGGAATTGACGAGATATTCAGGATTTTGTGAAAACCACGTGCACTGAAAAAACCGAAGCGCTGAAGATATCGGCCTGGAAATTGGCAGCGACTGGGACCATCATAAATAGAGGCGAGTGGAATAAATTTTAGAATTTTAACGCAACTGGCTGATTTTATATCGCCAATTGAATATTGCATATTTTGACTTCTGTATCTCCGGATCCAAGACGAAATCTGAGAATCTACAACTGCAGCCTGTTGCGCGCTAATTAGATGAACTTAAGTTTTAACTATCATAATTTTCAGACTAGCCGTTCCTGTAAAAGCACTGAAAAACCGTTAAAAACACAAATCTGGTTTTCTCGACATTAAGATATAACTTAAAAAATTTTAAATTATTACACCTACATAGGCATTAATTTCTAGAACATTTTGACATTTTCTCCGAAATTTTTTGACAAAAGGTGACAAAGTTATCGATTTTTCAGTGTTTTTCTTAAATAAATCATTAAATATATGTAAAACTCTGAATTTAACGATTTGTATGTGTTTTAACAGCCCAGTCGGTCCCATTTAAGCCCAAACTCGGGCCACATATCTCCCAAATTGGCGGATTTAGCAAATTCCGCCATTTTGGTTCTTTTGGTTTAAATTTTTAGACCGTTATATCTCCGAAACCGCTGGGCCGACGAAACTCGGATTTTCAGTCCAGAGTATAGCATTGTATTATATTTAAGTATAGTAGGTTTTCAGGACGATTCAGGCCAGTGAATTTTTTGTGGCTGAAACCGCTTTCAGGAGGTAGCCGAGGTGACGCCCGACCGCAGATCCAAAACCCCGACTTCCTACGACAGGGGGTTCCAAAGTTATAGTCAATTTTGTATCACCTTTGACAGTTCGGCGGCCATTTTGTTTTTCTTCAAACCGCAATATCTCTTGAACCGCTTGACGTGGAAAGTTGTGGTTTCCAAAATATTGGTCTAGGGCACACTGTCTTCCGTGTCCTACATTTTCAGTCATTTTGGACCAAAAATTTTTCAGGATCCTGAAAGCGTTTTCAGCAGACAGCTGGGGTCGGGGCAAGTTCAGAGAGCCCAAGCTCGGTGGGTCTGCGGCTTTCCAGAGGGAAGTTGTCTGCAATTAAAAGTCACTTTTGACAGCTGCGCGGCCATCTTGCATAATTTTCTTTTGCTCATAGCTTCCCAACGGACAGCCGTAGAAGACCAGGGTTTTCAGCGTTCACATCGGCTGACCGAGGGCTATAGCTCAGAATACTTTTCAGGCGATTTCCTGAAATTAAAAATTTTCAGGCTGAAAACCAGCTCGGCGGATAGGTCTCATCGAGCCAATTCCGAAAAGTCCAAACACGACCGTGTTTGGACTGGTAGTCTCGGAGATATCCTTCTGTAACCACTTTTGGTCGCCATAGAGGCAAAAAAACCAGATTTTTTAAATCAGGATATCTCCGAAACCCCTTGTAGTAACTGCACCGAGTTTGGTATCGTTTGAAAGGGCTCGAGGAGATCTACCCGTTGAACAAAAGAAAACGACTCTACGTGGAGCCGAAAAGTTTTTCTCCCACAATTCGGTATCCATTGGCCCCGGAACGTTTTTTCTTGGAGAGACAGACAAATTGTATTTGTCTTTTTTTTGGCGAGACCTTTCTGGTGGGACTACCGGATTGACTCTAGGTAGAGCCAAATAATTTCTGCTCACAGAAACTTTTATTTTCGGGTCAGGGAGCGGCTCTATACGTGTAATAAAGACCAGGGGACGATCCGAGACCACGTAGAGCACGGCTCTAGGTTTGACTTTACTTGGAATCGGACGTCGATTTTGAGGATCTGGGCTACTTTTCTCTGTTACGTTGAATTTTGTACCGCCGCTTCATAAAACCTCTTTAGGCCATGTCTAAAAATATCCCCCCTTCCAAACGTGCCGCTAGAGCCTCGGCACCGGCCCCGCCAGCTGCGCAACGAGCAAGAACATCAAAAACTATCGCAAAGCCTTCTGGGCCCGAGAGCACTGTTGTAGAACTTGGCTCAGAGGACACGCTGTTGGCTGCTCAGCTGCCCGGAACTACCGAGTCGCTGGAGATAACTCCGTCTAATGTCGGGAGCGTGGAGCCACCCCAGGACCCAGTATTCGCCACCCAAGAGCGAGATACGCTCGTCAAAGTGGCTGAGGTCCCCACGGATACTGAGATCTCCGAGACAGAACACCCGCCTCTATCCTCCACCCCAATTAAAAGTGGAGTCAGAACAGCTCCTTCGGAATTGCGCATACAAACGCAAATAAGGCAGGCACTGGCGGCCGGCCCCGTGGAGGTCCCGACCCGGCGAGAAACCGAGCCCATAGATACGGACGACTACGACTCTGACGCGTCCATCAACTCATGCGACTCCACTAGAACCGTGGACGGACGAAGAATTGTCCTGAGCGAGATGCCCCGCCAGGCTGGGGCAGTCCTCCAGAATGCCAAGTCCGATCTGGAGAAATCAGGGAACTTGAAGAGAGAAATTAGAGAGAATGTAGTCTCTGCACTCCAGCTCATGTACGAGATGATATTGAAACTCTCTGACTCCCGGAACCTCCACATGGTGGAAAGCCACAGATTGAAAGAGGGAGTTGCCAGGGGAAGGGAGCGGCTCGCTCACAAGCATGCCCGTACTCTGGAAGTGGCCCTAGCGGAGTACAGAAGACTCGAAGCACAAGTGGACAAGCTTACGAGGGATATAGACGCACTTCGCCACATTCTTCTTTTCGACGCTTGTGAGCCCATTAAGGAATTAAAACTCACCACCCTACAGTCACTTAAAGAATCGCCGCAACTGATGAGTTCAGTATTAACTGGGGTGGCAGACATGACTGCACAACTTGAGCCGCTCAAAGCAGCCCTACATTCGATGTTGCCTCAGGAAGCTCAGAGACCGGCTTCAACCACCAACTGCGGAGTCGAGATGGCTGATCTCTATGCGGAGTTAAAGCTCATACGGCAGGAGATCAGTTCAATGGGCCGACATCGCTCGGACACTCTGACGGTGGATCCAAACACTGAGGATATTGTTGCAGCGGTGAGGGAGGCCGTCCGAATTGCTCCATCCCTCCCTCCGGCTAACATGGAGGAAATCCAGCAAATCCTGCAGACGTGCACGAACACGCAGGAAACTGCACTGGAAGTTCGGAACGGCCTACTGGCACTCCAAAGCAATTTGCCGTCAAGCGAAAATGCAGAGCTGCTTGGGTCCAAGGTCGAGGAGCTTCGAAGAAGCATCAAGGAGCTTCAGGACACCACGGTGGACACGGCAGCCCCAATAAGGAAAACAGTTGAGCACGTACGGGGTCTGATTGAAACCCAGACATGCCTGTTGGAATTGCCACGACAGCTGGCACCAGAAGTGACCCCAGCGATGCAGCGAGGGTCTACCAGGTCTTATGCGGAGGCTCTTGGAACTCCAAGACATAGCCTTATAGTAGAGTCCATCGATCCGCGGCACACCAGTGACGACGTCATAAAGACGATTAAGGCGAAGGTGGACGTCGTAGCGCTTGGAGTGGGGGTAAGCAGCCTAAGAAAGTTGCGTAACCAAAAAGTCGCCATTAGCTGCACCTCGGAGCAAGACAGGGTGACGCTCGTGGACGCGATCAAGGAGGCTGATGAGGGATTTGCGGTTCTGAACCCGCCTAAGAGGAACCCCCTTATCCGACTTGTGGGAGTTATAAACGACCTCAAAGACAGTGACATTGTTCTAGCTATACCAAAACAAAATGCCAATCTCCTCGATGGACTCCTACCCGACCAGAAAGAATTAAAGGTCATTAGACGGACAAAGGGTAGAACATCGGAAACCACAAACGTTATCCTGGATGTTGATGTGGGCCTTTGGCAGCGCCTGAATGGACAGCGCATAAAGCTAGGATACCAGGTGGTATTAGCGACCGATCAGTCCCCGATTGTGCAATGCTACAACTGTCTGGGATTTGGACATCTGGCGCGGGACTGTAGATCACAGCTATGCTGTGGTTACTGCTCTGAGGACCACGACACACGAGAATGTCCGAACCGCGCTCTCCCCCCTCGCTGCGTTAACTGCCAGAAAAATAAGAAGCAGAACAGTCCTCTTCACCCAGCCTACTCCAGTGAGTGTCCGGAATGGTCTAAATGGGACCGTATATCTAGATTGAGCATAAATTACTGCTAAGGGCAGCCCTGGGTGTATAAAGTTCCTGCAGGTTAATCTTGGCCGCGGCCTCGCTGCGACCAAAGAGATACTCTGCGAAGCGTTGGGAAATAACACAGACTTTGTGCTCGCACAAGAACCTTACGTGGGTGCAAAGGGCACTCTATCTGCATCTTGTGCCACCATTCAGTACTCTGGTGGCTCCAAGGACTCCCCCGTGAAGTCGGCGATTGTAGCCACCAATCCCAATCTAGTCATCGTCACAAACCAGACCCTCAACTGCCCGAATCTGAGCTCTCTGGTTCTGAAGATTGGCCATTTCAGTCTGGGAATTATCAACGTGTATTTCGAAGGCAACCAGGACATAGAGGGGCAGTTGAGGAAGCTCCAGCGAGGGATCCAAGAAATCGGAACTACGCACATAATTCTAGCAGGAGACGTCAATGCTATGAGTCCCTGGTGGGGATGCGATGCTGAAGACAATAGGGGTAGGGCAATCATGGATCTCCTGGCTCAAAATGAAATGACCGTCCTTAACCAGGGGAACGTGCCAACCTACCACACCTTTCGGGGCGGAAGGCTCTTCAGCAGCATCGTAGACATTACCGCATGTAGTGATTCACTCCTGGCAAAAATGTCAAACTGGAAGGTACTCACGGATTCTGCCATCCTCACCGATCACAGAACAATCGCCTTCCAATTTGATCTAGGTGATGATAACGTCTGTGCTGTGCACCCATCCACCAGAAAGTATAACACACTTAAGGCGAAATGGCCTCTTTTTAGGGAGGTCCTCGGTGCTTTCATGATGGAGATGGAGCTCACCAAGGAAGAAGCTGATAGATGTGGCGGTCCGGAACAGCTCGAAATTCTCGTCCAAAAATACACCATGGCAATAACCAGAACCAGTGACGAAGTTATTCCGAAACTCGCACAGAAGAAGCCTCGTACTAAGCCGCAATGGTGGACGGAGGCATTGGAGGCAGAAAAGAAGCTAGTTAAAACCTTGCGGAGAAGGATCCACTCCTCAAACCCCAGAAGGAAACCTTTCTGCGTCGAGGACTATCTCAAGGCAAAAGAGGCTTATAAACGTAATATCGAGACGACACTAACGGCAAGCTGGAAAGAATTCTGCACACGGCAAAAAGAGGAAGACGTATGGAGCTGTGCCCAAAGAATCATCACCCGCTGCTCGAACACCAGCAGAATTCAAGCAAGCCTTCTGAGGGACCCCCAGACCAATGAAATTCTTTCAGCCGAATCGTCAGCCGACCACCTCGCTAATACATTCTTCCCAACGGACGACCCTGGAACTGATACTCAAGATCAGAGAAATATGCGGGAGAGCGTAAGGAATAGGATCCGACAACACCAACTTCTTGCCTCATCAGCGCCACCGTTTACTCTCACCGAGCTCCGTAATGTCTACACAGGCATGAACCCCAAAAAAGCGCCTGGCGCGGATGGGTTTACGGCGGACATTTGCTACAACTCTTACTTAGCGGAACCAGAGTTTCAACTGTCCTTGCTCAACAAGTGTCTCGAGATAGGTTACTTCCCCGTTGCCTGGAAAGAGGCCAGAATCAGGGTCATTCCGAAGCCAGGTAAACCAGATTACACCTCAGCTAAATCCTACCGTCCGATCGGACTCCTCCCAGTAATGGGCAAGGTTCTGGAAAAACTAGTCGCTAACAGGCTCACCTGGAAGCTGGAGAGAGAAGGCCTACTAAGCCGCAGACAGTACGGGTTTAGACCACAGTGTGGTACAGAAGACGCTCTTTACGACGCCGTAAATTATATCCGACGAGGCGTCCGTGCCAAGAAAATTGTAGCAGTCGTTTCGCTTGATATCGAGGGCGCGTTTGACAACGCCTGGTGGCCGGGAATTCTACGGCAACTCCTCGACAAAAACATCGATATGAACACCTTACAACTTCTAGATAGTTATTTGTCAGAGCGTAGTATAACGTTAGAGTACCTAACCCATACTGTCACTAAACCAACCACCAAGGGCTGCATCCAGGGATCCATCTGCGGACCTATTTTCTGGAATATCGAGCTGGACTCTCTAATGGTTGCAGCAGATAAACTAAAAGCACATGTCCAGGCATACGCAGATGACCTGGTTGTCTTGGCTGAAGCGGACACAGCTGTAGAGCTCCAGCAGATAGTGAATGAGGCACTGGAATCCATTGCGGAATGGGGCAGGGCTCATAAGATGAGGTTTGCAGCTCATAAAACCCAATCCATGGTTGTGACGAGGAAACTCAAATATGATGAACCAACGTTCTTTCTACAAGGTACACCCCTCGTTAATGTAAATCGGGTGAAACTTCTAGGTCTGACTATTGATGCAGGGCTCACTTTCCTTCCGCACCTAGAAGAGATAAGTAGGAAGACCGCCAGCATTTTCAAAATGGTGGCGAGGGCGGCTCGTGCGCAGTGGGGTCTTAATTCAAACATCCTGAGGACTATATACACTGGCGTGGTGGAGCCGGTTGTAACGTATGCAGCAAGTTCATGGGCCGAAATTGCTGATAAAAAGTACGCTAGGAAGAAGCTAGATGCAATTACCAGGATGTTTGCAATTAAGATTTCCAAGGCGCACAGGACCTCGTCACTCATCGCCTCGACTACCCTTGCACGAGTGATTCCCCTCGACTTGAGGGCTGTTGAGTACCTTAAACTGTACGAAATTAAAAGGGGGAAGCCGTTGGAGGAACTTCCGGGGAGAAAGCTGGAACTACGTGTTCATCCCTCAGAGCTCCCACATCCTGCGCTGAGAACTAGGAACGAGTTCCAGTACATCTCTAGTTGCGATGACCTCCTACAGATACCAAACTGCTGGCCTTGTCTGTACACAGATGGCAGCAAATTGGAAGGGAGAGTTGGAGCAGCAGTGTCCTGCTGGGACCGAGATACGGAAACTGCAAAGTTGGAGCTCCGTCTGGAAAGTTACTGCTCCGTCTTTCAGGCAGAACTGGTTGCCATACTAAGAGCGCTTACATTTGCGAACGCGAAGAGAACCTCTACATCTGCCAACATCCTCTCGGATTCAAGATCAGCACTGGAATCCATAGCGGATGCAAACACAAGGAACCCGATCGCACTGCAGATCCAGAATGCCATCGCTGAGGCTAAACAAGCGGGTCGGCGAATAAATCTTTATTGGATTAAGGCTCACGTTGGTATACCGGGCAATGAACGGGCTGATGAACTTGCTAAGCACGCTGCCCTTCATAGGAAAACTGCTCCAGCCTACGACCAATTCCCACTGTCCTATGCTAAGCACTCAATAAGGGAGCTTACGTTAGACCACTGGCAGGAAAGATATACGCAGGACACGAACCAAGACTATGGTATTAGACTCTTCTTCGATGACGTGAGGCGCGCGTACAAAATTCTCGGGAAAATGGGTCTTCAAACTAATCTAAGAGCTCAACTGTTAACGGGTCATGGGGGTTTCCGCGAATATCTCCACAGGTTTAAGTTGTCCGGAAGTCCCACCTGTGTTTGCGACGATACTTCTCACGAGACCGTGAAACACATATTAAGGGACTGCCAGAGATTCTTACGGGAGAGGTATGATTGTGAACAAAAGTTGGGGCTCCCAATGGAAGATTTTATAAAATTAATTGGCGACGATCATTGTCGTGCCCAGTTTTTGGCTTTTGCGGAGATGGTGGTTGACAAAGCGGCAAAAGCCAATGGATCAACCCTGCCATAAATCTTCGAATTAGACAGCCTAGTGTAATGCATGTGTAGTTAGTATGGTAGTATAATTTTTGTTGTTCTATTGTTAGTTTTATAGTATTACCTAGACCTAGAAGCATGTAGTTTGTCGTTATATAAAAAAAAAAAAAAAAAAAAAAAAAAAAAAAAAAAAAAAAAAAAAAAAAAAAAAAAAAAAATAAAAAAAAAATTAAAAAAAAAAAAAATTAAAAAAAAAAAAAAAAAAAAAAAAATAAAAAAAAAAAAAAAAAAAAAAAAACTTAGTATACATTCAATACTTAGCATAATACTTAGAAAAGAGAATAAGTGTGTAAATACTTTGTTACTTATACTTTTATCTCATACGAATGTGTATCATAGGATTATTTTATAAAGAATTATATTGTGTAACTTAGAATTAACTGCTGAATTGGAAATCAGCAATACACGCATGTAAGGCAGGAGGTGGTTTTAGCCAGTTGGAGCCTGGCACTATCCACGCTGGCTCGTACTGTGAGCCAGTATGGATGTTAGTCCGACCGGATTTCCCCTCCTGCCAAAAAAAAAAAAAAAAAAAAAAAAAAAAAAAAAAAAAAACCTAACCTAACCTAACCTAACCAGTTGCACTCGGTCTGCCGAGCAGTAAGCCACGAAAAACCACGCGCTCTGCAGATAAAAATTGCGAAAAATAGGTTTTTCTGCAGCTATCGTAACGTGTGAAGTGTCGTTAGAAGCGGAAAATTGTGCCACATAAAGTGCCGTGTTCAGTTCAATCCGGTCTCAAGTTCCTGAAGTGCTATTTGTGAAAAACCCTCTTTTAAGAGGTTAAGTGCAACTTGTGGAAACTAAAAACGCTTACGCTGCCCAAACGAGATCGGCGACCCCCCACTTTTTCTTCACGATCCTGAGGACAATCCGGTCCCCCACCACTTGGACCCATCTTGGACGAAAAAACATCAGGATTCAACGAGATATTCAGGATTTTTCGGAAACCACGTGCTCTGAAAAACCTGAAATATTGAAGATACAAGCACGAAAATCGACACAAACCCGGATCTTCGTTAATAAAGGCGAGTGCATAAACTTTTAGAATTTTTACGTAATTGGCTGATTTTTAATCGCCAATTGAAATTTGCAAAATTCGACATCCATATCTCTGGAACCAGCAAGAAATTTGAAAATCTTCGAGTGCAGCCGGGTGCGCGCTTATTAGATGAGCTTAAGTTATAACATTCAGATTTTTTAGATGAGCCATTTTGATTAAATCACTGAAAAACCGATATTTATACATATTTGGATTTTTGACACTTAGATATAACTTTAAAATTTTTTACTTGATATGCTGATAAAGACACTTATTTTAAGATAATTTAGACATTTTTTTCAAAATTTTCAGACATAAGGGGACGAAGATATCGATTTTTCAGTGTTTTTTGCTTATAATTCTTAAATAATAAGAAAAATTGACTTTTTAACAAGAGATATCTCTTTAGTGTGTATATTGTGACTTAATAGAGCCGAAACTCGGCCTGGATAACATTGAAATTGCCGTTTTTGACAAAAGCCGGCCATTTTGTTGTAAAGGGATAGTCGTTTGTTTCAGCAATAACTCCGTAACCGTTGGGCTTACGAACCCGCGGTTTTCACTATAGTAAGGGGCACCACTTTGGGCCTCCTTTTGTATAATTTTCAGGAGTTTTCAAGCTGAAACTTTTTTCAGGCCTGAAAAGCATTTAGGACGTCAGACCGAGTGAAGCCGACCTGTGCATTGAAAACCCGGTCCCGATACGACCGCAAACCGCGGAGATATCGTGGGTTTTATTTGCGTTTTGACAGCTCGGCGGCCATTTTGTCAAAATTAAACCCGCTCCAGCTCCTGAACCCGTGGGAATTTTCAAAGTCTGACTTCAGATTTGAGTTCAGGATATAAATACCTTTCCTTATACTGCGGTTTCAGGAGTTTCAGAGCAAAAAATTTTCAGGTTCCTGAAAACGGTCTCAGCGGATAGAGCGGATCAGGCTGAAGCAAACGAACCCAAACTCGGGTTTTCTGCGACTGACACGACCGGAGCTATCTTCAGTCAAACATTGACATTGACAGCTGCGGCGGCCATTTTGGAAATATTCAAACGCCCATAGCTCCGGAACGGTTGGTCGTAGAGAGCCGGGGTTTCCTGTGTTGTACGGGGCGTGACACCGGCTTTCTTGCTTATACGGTTTCAGGCGTTTTCAGGAGAATTTTTTTTCAGGGTGCTGAAAATTATTTCGGCTGATAGGGCTCGTCGAGCACTCCACTTTGAACCCAAACACGGCACTATTCGGCCCGGGGGTTGGGGAGATATAGTCGAGTATCTCATTGGCGGCGACTATCCTGCTGACTATCCCAAAACTTCAATCTCCTGTATCTCCAAAACCCTTTGGGCTAGGGGGGGCGTGTTTGGTGTCGTTTTGAAGGGCTCTGGGAGACCTGTACGGTAAATCATAGAGATAGGCTCTATGTAGAGACCGGAGAAAAGTTTTTCCCTTATTAATAAACTTTTTGATACAGACTTGTTCTTGAGGACTCATTGACACGTAATCAACGGAAAAACTTGCTTTACTGACTGGAATAGAGCCAGACTCTACATTTTTAATTTTATTCTTTATTTTATTACTGTTTTACTCTATTATGTTAAATGTATGTGTGTTGACATAATACTCACGTTTGATATTGACAGTAACCATTCTGCTGAGTTTAATACGAAGGCTTTTTGAGCTTAATAATAAAACCCACGACTGCAGAATAGCACAAACATACAAGCTTCCCTGTTGAGGCTAGATATTAATTTCTTACTTCAAAATTTTATTTATTTCACTTTATTTGGACAGGGGTATCCTTCTACAATACCCAGTAAATTTCTTTCTTTAGATACCTATACCGTCGACCAATCCCCCGTTTACAGGGATTCAGTCAGATTCCTTTGAATTTATCCTCTGACGTAACAGTAGTTCCCGTCACGGTAAATATGTTTCGGACACCAGCCAATAAGGACTCAAGCTCGCAGATCTCCGGGTGCTCACCACGATCCACAGAGAAGGCAGGAACTTCTCAGCCGAGTGTCAGGCGAAGTATCGGAGAATGGGAGTCTGGAAAGACAGAGCCTCAAGCAAAATCTCCAGGTAAGTCGAGACCAGATACTATACCACCTGTTTCTCAGAAAAGCCCTGGTGCTCAGGAAATACCTCGGACATCTGCGGATTCTGTGAGAACAATAAAAAAGCCCGAGCCTAAATATCCCAGCCTGACGGTAGAAGCGAGAGCGTGTCTTAGCAAGGCAAGGCTTCACTTGGGCAACTCCCGCAACTTGAAGACGGAAATAAAAACGGAGGTGCTGACAGCTATAAACCGGCTCTTTGAAATTGTCAAGGAGTTAGAGAATAGGATTGGAAAACCCCGAGTAGCATCCACAGCCACTGCAGCAGCTGCCGACCAAACCTATATCCTGAGCGACACAGACGACTGTCACCATAAACCTGACGAAAATATGAACTCTAGGATACTCAAGGAGATTATAGAAGTGAAGGATATGCTTAAAAACGGAGAAATCAAATCCGAAAAATCCAATAAAGAATTGGGCGATTTAAAAATAAAAATTGACAAGCAGACGGCAGAAATCGGAGAACTGAAGGCGGTGACAAGGACACAAGCCGAGAGAGTAGAAGCTCATGTGGCTCGGCTTGGAACATACGCGCAGGTTGCGGCAATACCTCCTCAGCCTCCGACCAGGAAAAATATGCACTCCATTATAGTTTCATCACTACAAGAGAGTGATACATCGGACTCAGTTTTACAAAAAATTCGAGAGACAGTGGACGCAAAGACTACCGGAGTGAAGATTGATCACATGCGCAAAGCAAAGAATCAGTCCGTAATTATGAGCTGTTCACAAAAGGAGGACCTCATGAAGGTATCGGTAAAGCTCAAAAACTCCAGAGGGGACCTAAAAGTCGAAGAAACTGTTAACAAGAATCCGCTGGTGGTCGTCAGGGACGTAATGAGTTACGTTACCGACGACGACCTGTTAATCGCAATCGGATCCCAAAACCAACAGCTTTTGGAAGGAGTCGAAATCTGTGAGGGAGACATGCGGGTGCTATACAAACGCAAAGCGAGGAATCCGCTGACAAACCACGTCGTGCTGCGTGTCAAGCCGACGATATGGCAGCGGCTGACCTCAGCGGGCCGAATCCACGTGGACCTTCAGAGGGTGGCGGTCAGAGACCAGAGCCCGCTAATACAGTGCACAAAATGCCTGGAGTATGGACACAGTAGAAAATACTGCAAGGAACCTGCAGTCCTCTGTAGCCACTGTGGTGAGCCGCACATTAGAGCGGAATGTCCTGGACTCATCCTAAAGGAACAGCCTAAATGTAGGAATTGTAGCTTGGCAAAGAAAGAGGCAACACACAACGCGTTTGATAGCGAATGCCCTACTCGAAAAAAGTGGGATGCGTTGGCCAGATCGTCAATAGCATACTGCTAAAGTTTTTACTGGGACCGGAGCTAATTATCGACAGGCAAATGAGACATTGACATGCACTATCGCACAGGCTAATCTCCAACGTAAAGAGCTGGCCACAACAGAAATGATGCTAGAGGCACAAAAAAGGAACATCAAAGTCGCTCTACTACAAGAGCCATATGTCGGAGGAATAAGAAGGATGAAAGCATACAGAGGTGCTAGGATATACCAAAATGTTAATCATGGGAATGACACGGTCAAAGCGGCAATCGCAGTATATGACCCAGAAATTAAAGTGGCATTGAATACCCAACTCACAACGAACAATATCGCTGTGGTGAATATAAAAACGGGCACCTGGGAGATCCTCGTTGTCTCTCTGTACTTTGAGCCTGATCAACCAATAGAACCATACCTAGCACATCTCACAAAGGTCTGCAAAAATAGTGGAACGTCAAGAATAATCGTTGGAGGTGACGCTAATGCGAAGAGTGTATGGTGGAGTAGCACCAAAACAGACAAAAGAGGGGAAGAAGTCATGGGAACGATCGAAGAACTCGGTTTCCATTTACTAAATAATGGGAGTACCCCTACCTTCGACACCATTCGGGGAGGTCAGAGACTAACAAGCCATGTCGATATCACGACATGTAGCGAGGACCTCTTTCATCTTGTTGATGACTGGAAAGTGGTTGACGACCTCACCTCCTCTGACCACAACGGGATAACATTCAAAATTAAGTTTCTAAAATCTACAGGCAAAAACGTAAATAGGACAACAAGAAAGTACAATACAAAGAAGGTGAATTGGGAACAGTTTCATAGGAAACTGGACCAATTAAAGTTAGATCAGAATATAACAAAAATAAAAATAGATCAAATAACAAAAACAGAAGATTTGGATAAAATAATAGACACTAATACAGAAATTATAACAATAGCTTGCGAAAAAGTAATGAAGAAGAAAAAAGAAAAAGAAACACTTACCGTTCCGTGGTGGTCGGAGGAGCTGGAAATGATGAAAAGAAAAGTTACGACTAGAAAGCGACGAATCCGCTGCGCAGCGCAGACTCGAAGGCCCATGGTGGTTGCAGAATACCTGAAAGAAAAAGAAAAGTATGAAACAGCAAGTAAAGCAGCTCAGATAAAAAGTTGGAAAGAGTTCTGTGGCAAGCAAGACAAAGAAGGAGTCTGGGCCGGAATATACCGGGTCTTGAAACAAACCGCGAAAAGAGAGGAAGATTTACCGTTGGCAAAAGACGGAGTACAAAGGGACCTTCAGACATCTGTTGAAATACTCGCTGAGGCCTTCTTTCCAGAGGACTCTCAGGAACAAGAAAATATAGACCATCGTCGCATAAGAGAAAGAGCAGAAAAAGTAGAACTTTCGAGTCATGATCATAGTCATGAGCCAGAGTTTACGAAAGATGAACTCAAATCGGCGACGATGGCTTTTAACCCTAAAAAGGCCCCGGGAGTGGATGGATTTACAGCGGACATCTGTTCACAAGTGATCCTACACGACTTAGAACTATATCTTGCGATATTCAACAGATGCCTGAAGTTATCGCACTTCCCCACCGCCTGGAAGTGGGCTACAGTCATAGTTCTCAGGAAACCTGGGAAAGAGGACTATACCAATCCCAAAGCCTATAGACCTGTTGGGCTGCTTCCGGTGATGGGAAAGATACTCGAAAAAATGGTGATCCGTAGGCTCATGCATCATCTTGTGCCCAGAATTAGTCCACGTCAGTATGGATTTATGCCACAACGCAGCACTGAGGACTCCCTCTATGACCTCATCGGCCACGTGAGAGGAGAACTCAAAAAGAAGAAGCTCATCACGATGGTTTCGCTGGACATAGAGGGAGCCTTTGATAGCGCTTGGTGGCCAATCATAAAGGTTAGACTGGCAGAGGAGGACTGTCCGGAGACAATCAGGAAAATTTTGCACAGCTACTTGAGTGACAGGAGAGCAACCATTAGATACGGAGGGTGCGAGGTTACAAGATCCACAGACAAAGGCTGCATACAGGGTTCGATAGGAGGCCCTATACTGTGGAATCTCATTCTCGATACATTGCTGAAAAGCCTCACGAGCAGGGGAGACTATTGTCAAGCTTTTGCTGACGACATAGTCCTCGTGTTCTCTGGGGATACAGCAATGGATATCCAGAGACGTGCCAATGCCGCCCTCGAGCATGTTAGGGTGTGGGGTGTCGTGAATAAGTTGAGGTTTGCACCGCACAAGACTAGTGCAATGGTAATAACAAATAAGCTTAAACACGACACGCCACATTTGACCATGGGCGGGGTAGACATTGCCATGGCAAATGAGATGAAGATCCTAGGCCTGACAATTGACCATAAGTTGACTTTTAACAAACATGCGGCCAACGTTTGTAAGAAAGCAGTAGCAGTCTACAAACAGCTTTCGAAAGCTGCAAAGGTCAGCTGGGGCCTTCACACAGAAGTCATTAAGACCATTTACACTGCCACAGTAGAACCCATAATCCTGTATGCAGCCAGCGTATGGGCACCAGAAACGAACAAGGCCATCATCCGAAAACAACTGGATGCAGTCCAAAGACCTTTTGCCCAAAAGATGGTTAAAGCATACCGAACAGCTTCACTAAATGCAGTGCTGATGCTGGCCGGGATACTCCCACTCGACATCCGTATAAGAGAAAATGCTTCTCTATACGAGATCAAGAGGGGAGTGTCACGACCTGTAGCAGATCGCGAAATAGAGAGAGCAGTGGCACAAAAATTGTTACCCCATCCGGCGAAAGACACATGCACCCAATTCTCGCTCGTGACCAGCCAAGCAGAAGTCTCATTAGCGGCAAATGGTGCAGTGCAAATATATACGGATGGAAGTAGGATTGAGAGTAAGGTGGGAGCCTCAATATCCATATGGGATGGTGAGACGGAGACGAAATCTCTCAAACTTAGACTGTCATCCTACTGTACGGTGTACCAGGCGGAATTGTTAGCCATGTGTCATGCAGCCAAGGAAGTAAAAAAGGGCAACAAAAGAAAGTATGCCATTTTCTGCGACTCTAGATCGGCGCTGGAAACGGTGACGAATAGAAATTCCCATCACCCGCTGGCGCTAAAAACCCAGGAGTACATCCAGGAGAGCAGACTCCAAAATAAGGAAATATCCTTATTCTGGATCAAGGCGCACGCCGGCATAGAAGGAAACGAAAGGGCTGACCAATTGGCAAAGGAGGCGGCGCTGCGTGGTAAGACAAAGCCACACTATGATAAATGCCCGGTATCGTTTGCGAAGCGAGAACTCCGTAAAAAATCAATCGACGAGTGGAATCGGCGCTACCAAGATGGAGAGACAGCCAAAGTAACAAAGACTTTCTTCCCTGAAGTTGCAAGATCGTATGCCATTATCAAAAACATGAAGATGGGCAGCATCCTCACACAAATCCTGACGGGGCACGGTGGGTTCTCTGAATACCTGAACCGATTCAGGTGTAAAGAGAGCCCATCGTGCATCTGTGATCCGGATGTGAGTGAGAATGTTGCACATCTCATGTTCGAATGCCCGGTACATACCATTGACAGATTCAATATAGAACAAGAACTGACAATAGAACTAAGACCAGAAAACTTACATTTCATAATGC